>OX463231.1:74539667-74542167 GCA_949820135.1 Sylvilagus floridanus
GGTTAGGGCTAGGACTAACTTTAGGGTTAGGGTTAGGGTTAGGGTTAGGGATAGGGCTAGGGCTAGGGCTAGGACTAGGGCTAGACTAGGGCTAGGGCTAGGGCTAGGGTTAGGTTTAGGGTTAGGGTTAGGGCTAGGGCTAGGGTTAGGGTTAGAGCTTGGGCTAGGGCTAGGGCTATGACTAGGGCTAGGGCTAGGGCTAGGGCTAGGGCTAGGGTTAGGGTTAGGGATAGGGCTAGGGTTAGGTCTAGGGCTAGTTTTAGGGTTAGGGTTAGGGTTATGGCTTGGGCTAGGGCTAGGGCTAGGGCTAGTGCTAGGGTTAGGGTTAGGGATAGGGCTAGGGTTAGGGCTAGGGTTAGGTTTAGGGTTAGGGCTAGGGATAGGGCTAGGCCTAGGGCTAGGACCAAGGCCAGGGCTAGGGCTAGGGCTAGGGTTAGGGTTAGGGTTAGGGTTAGGGCTAGGGCTAGGTTTAGGATTAGGGTTAGGGTTAGGGCTAGGGCTAGGGCTAGGGCTAGGGCTAGGGCTAGGGCTAGGGCTAGACTAGGGCTAGAGCTAGGGCTAGGGTTTGGTTTAGGGTTAGGGTCAGGGCTAGGGCTAGGGTTAGGGTTAGGGCTAGGGTTAGGGTTAGGGTTAGGGTTAGGTCTAGGGCTAGGGCTAGGGCTAGGGCTAGGGCTAGGTTTAGGGTTAGTGTTAGGTGTAGGGCTAGGTTAGGTTTAGGGTTAGGGCGAGGGCTAGGGTTAGGGCTAGGGTTAGGGTTAGGGTTAGGGGTAGGGTTAGGGCTAGGGCTAGGGCGTGGGTTAGGGATAGGGCTAAGGCTAGGGCTAGGGTTAGGGTTAGGGTTAGGTGTAGGGCTAGGGTTAGGTTTAGGGTTAGGGCGAGGGCTAGGGTTAGGGCTAGGGCTAGGGCTAGTGTTAGGGCTAGGGTTAGGGCTAGGGCTAGGGCTTGGGTTAGGGATAGGGCTAAGGCTAGGGCTAGGGTTAGGTTTAGGGTTAGGTGTAGGGCTAGGGTTAGGTTTAGGCTTAGGGCGAGGGCTAGGGTTAGGGTTAGGGATAGGGTTAGTGTTAGGGCTAAGGTTAGGGTTAGAAATAGGGCTAGGGCTAGGGCTATGGCTAGGGCTAGGGCTGTGGCTAGGGCTAGGGCTAGGGTTAGGGTTAGGGATAGGGCTAGTGTTAGGTCTAGGGCTAGGGTTAGGGTTAGGGTTAGGGTTATGGCTAGGGTTAGGGCTAGGGCTAGGGCTAGGTCAAGGGCTATGGTTAGGGTTAGGGATAGGGTTAGGGTTAGGTCTAGGGCTAGTGTTAGGGTTAGGGCTAGGGTTAGGGTTAGGGTTAGGGCTAGGGCTAGGGCTAGGGCTAGGGCTAGGGCTAGGGCTAGTGCTAGTGTTAGGGTTAGGTTTAGGGTTAGGGCTAGGGTTAGGGTTAGGGCTAGGGTTAGGCTTAGGGTTAGGGCTAGGGCTAGGGCTAGGGCTAGGGCTAGTACCAGGGCCAGGGTTAGGGTTTGGTTTAGGGTTAGATTTAGGGCTAGGGCTAGGGTTAGGTTTAGGCTTAGGGTTAGGACTGGGGCTAGGGTTAGGGTTAGGGTTTGGTTTAGGGCTAGGGCTAGGGCTCTGACTAGGGCTAGGGCTAGGTTTAGGGCTAGGACTAGGAAAAGGGCTAGGACTAGGGAAAGGGCTAGGGCTATGATTAGTGTTAGGGTTAGGGTTAGGGCTAGGACTAGGGCTAGGGTTAGGTTTAGGGTTATGGCTAGGGCTAGGGATAGGGCTAGGGCTAGGGCTAGGGCTAGGGTTAGGGCTAGGGTTCGGGCTAGGATTAGGGTTCGGGTTAATTTTAGGGTTAGGGCTAGGGCTAGGGCTAGGTCTAGGGTTACGGTTAGGGTTAGGTTTAGGGTTAGGGCTAGGGATAGGGCTAGGGCTATGGTTAGGGTTAGGGTTAGGGTTAGGGCTAGGGCTAGGGCTAGGGCTAGGGCTAGACTAGGGCTAGGGCTAGGGCTAGGGGTAGGGCTAGGGCTAGAGTTAGGGCTAGCGTTAGGGTTAGGGTTAGGGCTAGGGCTAGCGTTAGGGTTAGGGCTAGGGTTAGGGTTAGGGTTAGCATTAGGGTTACGGTAGGGCTAGGGTTAGGGTTAGGGTTAGGGTTAGGGCTAGGGCTAGGGCTAGGGCAAGGACTAGGGCTAGGGCTAGTGCTAGGGTTAGGGTTAGGGTTAGGGTTAGGGTTAGGGCTAGGCCTAGGGCTAGGGCTAGGGTTAGGACTAGGTTTAGGGTTAGACTAGGGTTCGGGTGAGGATTAGGGTTAGGGTTAGTGTTAGGGTTAGGGTTAGGGTTAGGGTTAGGGTTAGGGCTAGGGTTAGGTCTAGGGCTAGGGTTATGGTTAGGGTTATGGCTAGGGCTAGGGCTAGGGTTAGGGTTAGGGTTAGGGCTAGGGATAGGGCTAGGTCTAGGGCTAGGGCTTACTAAGGATAGGGCTAGGGCTAGGGTTAGGGTTAGGTACAGGGCTAAGGCTAGGGTTAG
>OX463231.1:74552167-74554667 GCA_949820135.1 Sylvilagus floridanus
TAGGGCTATGGCTAGGGCTAGGGCTAGGGTTAGGTTTAAGGATAGGGCTAGGCTTAGGTCTAGGGCTAGGGTTAGTGTTAGGGTTAGGGTTATGGCTAGGGCTAGGGCTAGGGCTACGCCTAGGGCTAGGGTTAGGGCTAGGGTTCGGGTTAGGATTAGGGTTAGGGTTAGTGTTAGGGTTAGGGCTAGGGCTATGGTTAGGGTTAGGGCTAAGGTTAGGGTTAGGGTTAGGGTTAGGGCTAGGGCTAGGGCTAGGGCTAGGGTGAGGGTTAGGGTTAGGGCTGGGGTTAGGGTTAGAGCTAGGGCTAGGGCTAGGTCTATGTCTAGGGCTAGGGCTATGGCTAGGGGTAGGGCTAGCGTTAGGTTTAGGGATAGGGCTAGGGTTAGGTCTAGGGCTAGGGTTAGGGTTAGGGTTAGGGTTATGGCTAGGGCTAGGGCTAGGGCTAGGGCTAGGGCTAGGGTTTGGGTTAGGGTTAGTGCTAGGGATAGGGCTAGGGCTAGGGCTAGGGTAAGGGCTAGGTTTCGGGCTAGGATTAAGGTTAGGGTTAATTTTAGGGTTAGGGCTATGGCTATGGCTAGGGCTAGGGTTAGGGTTAGGGATAGGGCTAGTGTGACGTCTAGGGCTAGAGTTAGGGTTAGGGTTAGGGTTAGGGTTATGGCTTGGGCTAGGGCTAGGGCTAGGAAGGGCTAGGGTTAGGGTTAGGGATAGGGTTAGGGTAGGGCTAGGGCTAGGGTTAGGGTAAGAGCTAGGGTTAGGGTTAGGGTTAGGGCTAGGGCTAGGGCTAGGGCTAGTGCTAGTGTTAGGGTTAGGTTTAGGGTTAGGGCTAGGGTTAGGGTTAGGGCTAGGGTTAGGGTTAGGGTTAGGGCTAGGGCTAGGGCTAGGGCTAGTACCAGGTCCAGGGTTAGGGTTTGGGTTAGGGTTAGATTTAGGGCTAGGGCTAGGGCAAGGGTTAGGTTTAGGGTTAGGACTGGGGCTATGGTTAGGGTTAGGGTTAGGTTTAGGGCTAGGGCTAGGGCTAGGTCTAGGGCTAGGGCTAGGTTTAGGGTTAGGGTTAGGGCTAGGGATAGGGCTAGGGCTAGGATTAGTGTTAGGGTTAGGGTTAGGGCTAGGACTAGGGCTAGGGTTAGGGTTAGGGTTATGGCTAGGGCTAAGGATAGGGCTAGGGCTAGGGCTAGGGCTAGGGTTAGTGCTAGGGTTCGGGCTAGGATTAGGGTCCGGGTTAATTTTAGGGTTAGGGTTAGGGCTAGGGCTAGGGCTATGGTTACGGTTAGGGTTAGGTTTAGGGTTAGGGCTAGGGATAGGGCTAGGGCTATGGTTAGGGTTAGGGTTAGGGTTAGGGCTAGGGCTAGGGCTAGGGCTAGGGCTAGACTAGGGCTAGGGCTAGGGCTAGGGGTAGTGCTAGGGCTAGAGTTAGGGCTAGGGTTAAGGTTAGGGTTAGGGCTAGGGCTAGGGTTAGGGTTAGGGCTAGGGTTAGGGTTAGGGTTAGCATTAGGGTTACGGTTAGGGCTAGGGTTAGGTTTAGGGTTAGGGTTAGGGCTAGGGCTAGGGCTAGGGCTAGGGCAAGGACTAGGGCTAGGGCTAGGGCTAGGGTTATGGTTAGGGTTAGGGCTAGGCCTAGGGCTAGGGCTAGGGTTAGGACTAGGTTTAGGGTTAGACTAGGGTTCGGGTGAGGTTTAGGGTTAGTGTTAGTGTTAGGGTTAGGGTTAGGGCTAGGGCTAGGGCTAGGGCTAGGGTGAGGGTTAGGGTTAGGGCTGGGGTTAGGGTTAGAGCTAGGGCTAGGGCTAGGTCTAAGGCTAGGGCTAGGGCTATGGCTAGGGGTAGGGCTATGGCTAGGGGTAGGGCTAGCGTTAGGTTTAGGGATAGGGCTAGGGTTAGGTCTAGGGCTAGGGTTAGGGTTAGGGTTAGGGTTATGGCTAGGGCTAGGGCTAGGGCTAGGGCTAGGGCTAGGGCTAGGGGTTGAGTTAGGGTTAGTGCTAGTGATAGGGCTAGGGCTAGGGCTATGGTTAGGGCTAGGTTTCGGGCTAGGATTAAGGTTAGGGTTAATTTTAGGGTTAGGGCTAGGGCTAGGGCTAGGGCTAGGGTTAGGGTTAGGGTTAGGTTTAGTGTTAGGGCTAGGGATAGGGCTAGACCTAGGGCTAGGACCAGAGCCAGGGCTAGGGCTAGGGCTAGGGTTAGGGTTAGCGTTAGGGTTAGGGCTAGGGCTAAAGCTAGTGCTAGGGCTATGGCTAGGGTTAGGGTTAGGGTTAGGGCTAGGGCTAGGGCTAGGGCTAGGGCCAGACTAGGGCTAGGGCTAGGGCTAGGGGTAGGGCTAGGGCTAGAGTTAGGGCTAGGGTTAGGGTTAGGTTTAGGGCTAGGGCTAGGGTTAGGGTTAGGGCTAGGGTTAGGGTTAGGGTTAGCGTTAGGGTTACGGTTAGGGCTAGGGTTAGGGTTAGGGTTAGGGTTAGGGCTAGGGCTAGGGCTAGGGCAAGGACTAGGGCTAGGGTTAGGGTTAGGGTTAGG
>OX463231.1:74569667-74574667 GCA_949820135.1 Sylvilagus floridanus
GGGCTAGGCTAGGGCTAGGGTTATGGTTAGTTTTAGGGATAGGGATAGGGTTAGTTCTAGGGCTAGGGTTGGGGTTAGGGTTACGGTTAAGGCTAGGGCTAGGGTTAGGTCTAGGGTTAAGGTTAGGGTTAGTGTTAGGGTTATGGCTAGGGCTAGGGCTAGGGCTAGGGCTAGAGTTAGGGTTACGGTTAGGGTTAGGGCTAGGGCTAGGGCTAGGGTCAGGCTTAGGGTTAGGGCTAGGGCTAGGGCTAGTCCTAGGGCTAAGGTTAGTGCTAGGGTTAGGGTTAGGGTTAGGGCTAGGGCTAGGGCTAGGGCTAGGGCTAGGGTTAGGTTTAGGGCTAAGGCTACGTCTAGGGTAAGGGCTAGCGCTAGGGTTAGGGTTAGTATTAGGGATTAGTGCTAGGGCAAGGGCTAGAGCTAGGGCTAGGGTTAGGGTTAGGGTTAGGGATAGGGATAGGGTTAGTTCTAGGGCTAGGGTTAGTTTTAGGGTTACGGTTAAGGCTAGGGTTAGGGCTAGGGCTAGGCTAGGCCTAGGGTTAGGGTAACGTTTCGGGATAGGGATAGGGCTAGGGTTAGGGCTAGGGCTAGGGCTAGGTCTAGGTCTAGGGTTAGGTTTAGAGTTAGAGCTAGGGACAGGGCTAGGGCTAGGTTTAGGTTTAGGGTTAGGGTTAGGGCTAGGGCTAGGGCTAGGGCTAGGGTTAGGGTTAGGGTTAGGGCTAGGGTTAGGGTTAGAGTTAGGGTTAGGGTTAGGGCTAGGGCTACGGCTAGGGCTAGGGCTAGGGCTAGTGCTGGGTTTAGGTATAGGGCTAGGGCTAGGGTTAGGGTTAGGGTTAGGTGTAGGGCTAGGTTTAGGTTTAGGGTTAGGTTGAGGGCTAGGGTTAGGGCTAGGTTTAGAGTTAGGGTTAGGGCTAGGGCTAGGGATAGGGCTAGGGCTAGGTTTAGGTTTAGGGTTAGGGTTAGGGCTAGGGCTAGGGCTAGTGCTAGGGCTAGGACTAGGGTTAGGTCTAGGGCTAGGGCTAGGGCTAGGGCTAGGTTTAGGGCTAGGACTAGGAAAAGGGCTAGGGCTAGGGCTGGGGCTAGGGCTAGGGTTAGTGTTAGGGCTAGGGCTAGGGCTAGGGTTAGGGTTAGGGTTAGAGTTAGGTTTAGGGCTAGGGCTAGGGCTAGGGCTAGGGCTAGCGTTAGGGCTAGGTCTAGGGCTAGGCTAGGGCTAGGGTTAGGGTTAGGGCTAGGGCTAGGGCTAGGTCTAGGGCTAGGGCTAGTGTTAGGATTTGGGTTAGGGCTAGGGCTAGGGCTAGGGCTAGGGCTTGGGTTAGGCCTAGGGTTAGGGCTAGGGTTAGGGCTAGGGTTAGGGTTAGGGTTAGGGCTAGGTCTAGGGTTAGGGTTAGGGTTAGGGTTAGGGTTAGGGCAAGGGCTTGGGCTAGGGCTAGGGCTAGGGCTAGTGCTAGGGCTAGGGTTTTGGCTAGGGCTAGGGCTAGGACTAGGGCTGGGGTTAGGGTTAGGGTTAGGGCTAGGGCTAGGCCTGGAGCTAGGATTAGGTTTAGGTCTAATGCTATGGCTAGGGCTAGTGCTTGGGCTATGGCTAGGGTGAGGGTTAGGGTTAGGGTGAGGGCTAGGACTAGGGCTAGGGTTAGGGTTAGGTTTAGGGCTATGTTTATGGTTAGGGTTAGGGTTAGGGTTAGGGCTAGGGCTAGGGCTAGGGCTAGGGCTAGGGCTAGGGCTAGACTAGGGCTAGAGTTAGGTTTGGTGTTAGGACTATGTTTAGTGTTAGGGTTAGGGTTAGAGTTAGGGCTAGGGTAGGGCTAGGGCTAGTGGTAGGGTTAGGGTTAGGGTTACGGTAGGGCTAGGGCTAGGGCTAGGGTTAGGGTTAGCGCTAGGGCTAGGGCTAGGGCTAGTGCTAGGGCTAGTGCTAGACTAGGGCTAAGGCAACGGCTAGGGTTAGTGTTAGGGTTAGGGTTAGGGATAGGGCTAGGGTTAAGGTTAGGGTTAGGGATAGGGCTAGGGCTAGGGCTAGGGCTCGGGTTAGGGTTAGGGCAAGGGCTAGGGCTAGGGTTAGGGTTAGGGTTAGGGCTAGAGCTAGGGTTAGGTTTAGGTCTAATGCTATGGCTAGCGCTAGTGCTTGGGCTATGGCTAGGGTGAGGGTTAGGGTTAGGGTGAGGGCTAGGACTAGGGCTAGGGTTAGGGTTAGGGTTAGGGCTAGGTTTATGGTTAGGGTTAGGGTTAGGGTTAGGGCTAGGGCTAGGGCTAGGGCTAGGGCTAGGGCTAGACTAGGGCTAGGGTTAGGGTTGGTGTTAGGACTATGTTTATGTTAGGGTTAGGGTTAGGGTTAGGGCTAGGGCTAGGGCTAGGGCTAGGGCTAGGTTTAGGGTTAGGGTTACGGTAGGGCTAGGGCTAGGGCTAGGGTTAGGATTAGCGCTAGGGCTAGGGCTAGGGCTAGGGCTAGTGCTAGGGCTAGTGGTAGACTAGGGCTAAGGCTACGGCTAGGGTTAGTGTTAGGGTTAATGTTAGGGATAGGGCTAGGGTTAAGGTTAGGGTTAGGGTTAGGTCTAGGGCTAGGACTAGGGCTAGGGCTAGGGCTAGGGCTCGGGTTAGGGTTAGGGCAAGGGCTAGGGCTATGGTTAGGTTTAGGGTTAGGGTTAGGGCTAGGGTTAGGGCTAGGGCTAGGGCTAGGGCTAGGTTTAGGTTTAGGGTTAGGGATAGGGCTAGGATTAGGTCTAGGTCTATGGCTAGGATTAGGGTTAGTGTTAGTGTTAGGGCTGGGGCTAGGGTTAGGGTTAGGTCTAGGGTTAAGGTTAGGGTTAGGGTTAGGGATAGGGCTAGGGCTAGGGCTAGGTCTATGTCTAGGGTTAGGGTTAGGTTTAGGGCTTGGGCTAGAAAAGGGCTAGGCTAGGGCTAGGGTTATGGTTAGTTTTAGGGATAGGGATAGGGTTAGTTCTAGGGCTAGGGTTGGGGTTAGGGTTACGGTTAAGGCTAGGGCTAGGGTTAGGTCTAGGGTTAAGGTTAGGGTTAGTGTTAGGGTTATGGCTAGGGCTAGGGCTAGGGCTAGGGCTAGAGTTAGGGTTACGGTTAGGGTTAGGGCTAGGGCTAGGGCTAGGGTCAGGCTTAGGGTTAGGGCTAGGGCTAGGGCTAGTCCTAGGGCTAAGGTTAGTGCTAGGGTTAGGGTTAGGGTTAGGGCTAGGGCTAGGGCTAGGGCTAGGGCTAGGGTTAGGTTTAGGGCTAAGGCTACGTCTAGGGTAAGGGCTAGCGCTAGGGTTAGGGTTAGTGTTAGGGATTAGTGCTAGGGCAAGGGCTAGAGCTAGGGCTAGGGTTAGGGTTAGGGTTAGGGATAGGGATAGGGTTAGTTCTAGGGCTAGGGTTAGTTTTAGGGTTACGGTTAAGGCTAGGGTTAGGGCTAGGGCTAGGCTAGGCCTAGGGTTAGGGTAACGTTTCGGGATAGGGATAGGGCTAGGGTTAGGGCTAGGGCTAGGGCTAGGTCTAGGTCTAGGGTTAGGTTTAGAGTTAGAGCTAGGGACAGGGCTAGGGCTAGGTTTAGGTTTAGGGTTAGGGTTAGGGCTAGGGCTAGGGCTAGGGCTAGGGTTAGGGTTAGGGTTAGGGCTAGGGTTAGGGTTAGAGTTAGGGTTAGGGTTAGGGCTAGGGCTACGGCTAGGGCTAGGGCTAGGGCTAGTGCTGGGTTTAGGTATAGGGCTAGGGCTAGGGTTAGGGTTAGGGTTAGGTGTAGGGCTAGGTTTAGGTTTAGGGTTAGGTTGAGGGCTAGGGTTAGGGCTAGGTTTAGAGTTAGGGTTAGGGCTAGGGCTAGGGATAGGGCTAGGGCTAGGTTTAGGTTTAGGGTTAGGGTTAGGGCTAGGGCTAGGGCTAGTGCTAGGGCTAGGACTAGGGTTAGGTCTAGGGCTAGGGCTAGGGCTAGGGCTAGGTTTAGGGCTAGGACTAGGAAAAGGGCTAGGGCTAGGGCTGGGGCTAGGGCTAGGGTTAGTGTTAGGGCTAGGGCTAGGGCTAGGGTTAGGGTTAGGGTTAGAGTTAGGTTTAGGGCTAGGGCTAGGGCTAGGGCTAGGGCTAGCGTTAGGGCTAGGTCTAGGGCTAGGCTAGGGCTAGGGTTAGGGTTAGGGCTAGGGCTAGGGCTAGGTCTAGGGCTAGGGCTAGTGTTAGGATTTGGGTTAGGGCTAGGGCTAGGGCTAGGGCTAGGGCTTGGGTTAGGCCTAGGGTTAGGGCTAGGGTTAGGGCTAGGGTTAGGGTTAGGGTTAGGGCTAGGTCTAGGGTTAGGGTTAGGGTTAGGGTTAGGGTTAGGGCAAGGGCTTGGGCTAGGGCTAGGGCTAGGGCTAGTGCTAGGGCTAGGGTTTTGGCTAGGGCTAGGGCTAGGACTAGGGCTGGGGTTAGGGTTAGGGTTAGGGCTAGGGCTAGGCCTGGAGCTAGGATTAGGTTTAGGTCTAATGCTATGGCTAGGGCTAGTGCTTGGGCTATGGCTAGGGTGAGGGTTAGGGTTAGGGTGAGGGCTAGGACTAGGGCTAGGGTTAGGGTTAGGTTTAGGGCTATGTTTATGGTTAGGGTTAGGGTTAGGGTTAGGGCTAGGGCTAGGGCTAGGGCTAGGGCTAGGGCTAGGGCTAGACTAGGGCTAGAGTTAGGTTTGGTGTTAGGACTATGTTTAGTGTTAGGGTTAGGGTTAGAGTTAGGGCTAGGGTAGGGCTAGGGCTAGTGGTAGGGTTAGGGTTAGGGTTACGGTAGGGCTAGGGCTAGGGCTAGGGTTAGGGTTAGCGCTAGGGCTAGGGCTAGGGCTAGTGCTAGGGCTAGTGCTAGACTAGGGCTAAGGCTACGGCTAGGGTTAGTGTTAGGGTTAGGGTTAGGGATAGGGCTAGGGTTAAGGTTAGGGTTAGGGATAGGGCTAGGGTTAAGGTTAGGGTTAGGTTTAGGGCTAGGGCTAGGGCTAGGGCTCGGGTTAGGGTTAGGGCAAGGGCTAGGGCTAGGGTTAGGGTTAGGGTTAGGGCTAGAGCTAGGGTTAGGTTTAGGTCTAA